>CM050163.1:42674673-42689673 GCA_027410445.1 Discoglossus pictus
ATGCATTGAAAATTACATTATGTACACAGGAAACTATTCATAATATCATTTAAATTATAATGTATTTATTAATTAACATTTTGATGTAATTACCTCATGGTATTTTTATACTATATGAAGTCCATAATTCATCTTATTATAGAAGCTAAGAATTAACTTCAAATTTGTAAAAAAAATATCAAAGTAAATGGGTGGTTTCTATTATACTGCAAATCAACTGCCACATTAAATTCAGGCTACGTTTAAAAAAAACGTAGCCTGTAACATAGATCTTAGTTTTGCTATTAAATTAGATCCGTAACGCAGCCCGCAGACGACTTGCGGGTTAAGACGCAGCAGGGAAGAAAAAAGCCTACGGGTTGAGAAACGTTGAACTTCTTGCCCATAAATCCTTTGATCTGTGAAGCCCATAACCGCTGCTTGTTTAATTTAGCTATTAAATTGCAAAGAAGTCACTCGCGAGCAAGCCCGCAACACGCAAATGGAGCCCAAAGCCCAATGTGTGCTCCAGAGGACCCGCAAGTCTAATACGTAGCACTGTGAATAAAAACACACTACTGTACAATTATTAAAAGTGAAAGTGATGTTAGATCTTAAAATGAATAGCACCACATTCTCAAGCCAGCAAATCGGCTCAGAAAAATACTTAATTTCATGTATATTTTTTGTGTTACATCGATCCCAGAAATCAGTGTGTTAATACATATACTGTAACTTGCATGTAATAGAATATTATATTTGCAGCTTTATTAATATTGCATTATGACTGGAATGTGGGTTCACTCATAGCTCGTAATTGAACCCAGTAGAACTTTGAAATCCATCCTCCATTTTCTTGTGACGCAATGCTTACGATCTCTGTTTCCATTGGCTCCATCTAAACCCGTAACTATGGGCTTGCTTAATTGATTACGTTGTAGCCCGCAAAGCTGCCGGCCGACAGATGGTTTACGGTTCTGCATCTCTACTCGTAGCTCTCAGACCTTCTAAATTAATAGCAACATAACGTAAGCCAAATTTCTAACACACAGCCATTACGTTCTTCACGATGGAGTTACTGGCTTGGAATTTAACGTGGGCCCAAGCCAAAATAGTTTACAAAATTGGGATTTTAGCCGTTTAATATCATTATTAGAATTATAACATAAAGATGAATTAACTGTAGGGGCAAAAACTTCCCTGTTGTATAACAACCACAGTAAGACTTTAAGATGACAAAGCTGCTGGCTTTAAATCAAATTGAATTTCATTGGAAATTTAGTTGAAATTGGGATTTTCCAAATATTTCCAATTCAATTTCAACTTCTTTACAAGCCAGATATATCATGGAATGTAGACCTGAAAAACTTTTAGAGAGCCTCTCTATTTTTATGTTATTCCATATGAGATATGTACCAAGCTTTGACATCTTCAAGAAGTCTCCAACACTTCACCTTTTAGCATACAAAGTAAAGCCCATGATGTTCTACTTAGTTGGAATAGGATGGGCTTATTATCTGTCCATTAACCCCTCTGTCTATTTGTGAGCCGAGGAGCTGTCCTCTACTGTCCACAGCACAATTTCATCTTGTAACTATTTTATTTAATAAAATAATATGACAACATGACATCACAACACAACCTCACTAATAAGAAAGCTCTCACATTACTGAATGTACAACACCAGGCGTTCCTCCAATAGTGGCACCTAAGTGTGACATTTCGGTTTAGAGTATGGAATGTCTCTTGGCACTGCACTAGACGTCATTGGACTGAGGAAATTAATGATCCACATTACATTCTGACTCCTTCAATCAGGACAGCGTCCTTTACATTGTAACTTTCCAACCTGTGGCACAAAGCATGCCTTGCATAATGAGGTAATGTATTAACTGCGCAACATTAGCTAATGTTTCATCTGAAGTAACAGAATGTAAAAAGATAGGGAAAAATAACAACATTTGATTTAATTTACATAGGACAATGGCAAGTTAAAAACAATCTTAAAATGACGATAAAAACAACTAAATGTGAATCCCTTTATAATTTTCCACTAGGGAAATGATCTAACAAAGCACTATGATGGATTTCTCTTGGTTAGAAGGCACATCTTCAGCTGTCATGTTCTATACATGTGGATATTTTTATAGATTGTGATTGATTTATTATTAACCATCTATTATGAAATAAACTAATCTCCCACATTATCAGCCTTATTAAATTGCGATTCAGTAAATTTAAAAGGACTCTATTTAAGCACACAGCATATTTTATTTACAGAAGTTTTTAGTTAGTGAACCTCTATCCAAAGCAAGGTCTTCACTAACTAAAAACTTCTGTAAATAAAATATGCTTAAATAGAGTCCTTTTAAATTTACCGAATCGCAATGTAATAAGGCTGTATATATTTACAGTTCTGACAAGAATGATCTAATTTATCGGCCACAAGTGATAACATTCCACTGTAATAGCATTTTCTAAATTATTGGCAATCTTAAAGCTATTAACAATTATTAGACATGGTTCTTTTTATTTCCATAGCCTAAAATGCTGTTTATAAATATTTTACTTAATTTGTCCTTTCCCATGTTTTGATAGTTATCAAGTTATTCGGACTGTGAATCTATTATAGCTACTTAATATGTCAAACCCTAAATTATCTGATTTCTTTATTGAACTGATTATCTAAGATCATGTTTCTGACACAGAATCACTTTCTCCACTCAAGCCACTATTAATGATATACATTCAAGCAGTTACTTTAAATGCTCTTAACTAGATTTCTGGCATAAAATGTGATCCTCTATTATATGTAAATCTGGGCCAGTGGCTGGTGGTAAATGCTCAAATTAAACATTTCTTATAGCTGAATCATTAATTTGTTATAAACTGTCAATTGTTTTTTTTCCATTGTTTATGATAAATGATAGTTTATAAAACTATTAAGAAATATATTTGACTCAGATCAAATTTCTGACACAGAGCCAATACTATCACTTTAACCATAAATACAAAAAATAGTAGCATATTTACAATAGTAATCAAGTTACTTGTGTACTTTACCCTAAACCAAATTTCTGGCAGATAACCAGTTCCTATGTTCAGTCTATTAGCAGCCCAGTAAGAGTATGTTAACATGTAACAGCAAGCCCTCTGATATTTAAATAGCCGTCTGTTATCATATATAAAAGTTGTGGTAATTGTGAGTTGTCGTCATGTAATATAAAATTGTACCTCCTTGTGCATGCACAATGATTGCCGAAGGCGCTCATCGCGAGGCCCATAATGTAGAGGGGAGGGAGAGGCTTGCAATGAGCTCTGAAGACTCTCAGCACGAGGCCCATAATGTAGAGGGGGGGGGGGGGGGGGGAGAGGCTTGCAATGAGCTCTGAAGGCACTCAGCGCAAGGCCCGCAATGAAGAGGCTCCAAACGGCTTACGAGATACAGGCTTCAAAAAAATTATGGGTTTAACGGCTGCCATTTTTTTCAAGCCCGGGACTCAAAAGCCGTTTGGGTGCCATAAAAAAACAAATTGAATAGAAAATTAGCTTACAACTTCACCCACAGCACAGGGGAAAAGGCAGGGAGCCTGTAATTGAGGTGGCAAGCTAATTTGCTATTTAATTGCCATTTTTTGCCGGTCTTAGAACGTCTAAGCGAGAAAAAAAAAATGGCATCCGTAAAGCCGTAATTTTTTTTTCAAAATTGTAAATCAGAAACCTATTTTGGGCTTGGGAAAAATAATCAATTTCCTTCCCAAGCCTGCAAATGGTTTCACACCGTAAATGGAAACCGGAGCACAGAGGAGGGAAAGGAGGAGAAAGATACAGGGGAGGGAGAGAGAGGGAAACAGACACATGGGTGAGAGAGTGGGAGAGGCTCGCAATGAGCGCCAAAGGCCCGAATGTTGTGGGTTGACCGAGGCTTGCAATGAGCGTCAAAGCAAAGCGAGGCCCATAAAGTAGAGGGGGAAGAGGCTAGCAATCAGCACCAAAGTTAGAGGGGGGAGAGCCTCGCATTGTGTGGCAAACAGCATTGCCAGGCTTCAAATTTTATTGCCGTCATTTTTGACGAGTAAGTCGCTAGTCTTTATAATAAAGGGCAATTACATTTCTTGGTTATTTCAGTCCAAATATGTTCTTAGCACTGAGCCTATTTCTCTGCTCATTCAAATGGCACTATGTTATCTTTATAACAGATAGCAACAAAGTTATTTGATCATTTCAGTCCAACACATTCTTGTTACTGGGCCTATTTCTCAGCTCAGTCCTCCTACCGATTGTGTACTTTAAACTAAACACATTTCTAGCACTGAGCCAAACTGTACGCTTAGCCCTATAGCAGTGGATTGTAACTGAGCTTTTTGGTTTACTTCTACAATTTTCTATTAATAAGTGTGACAAGCTTTTAAAACCATCTATTCCTAATCTAATATTCATGGGCCTCATTCTATTATCGGCCGTAAATCGGCCGTAAGGCTGCGATTCCTTGCGGGGGTTCAGTTAACTCGCGATTCTATTATACGGCCCCGCAAGGATCTCATCATACGGCCGGCCGCATATCTTGGAACCGTCCGTAAGCTGTGAAATATGAAAACGCAAAAATAAATTCAAGCCTGCACTGTACAGCTCTGTAAATGCTAGGGATCATATTGGGGGACATGAGGATTAAAAGGAACCCACTCTCAAGCTTGCACATCTGCCCAAACCCGAGTTCAAATTAACTGTTTATTTTCCGGCTGCGGCGTGGGTGTGTCTGAGGTGCTCCAAGCACTCTGGACTTTTTACATGGATATTTTACGGATATTAAAAATAAAATATTTTACGGATTTGAGTACAGGATAATTATGTGCTATTTTTTCTAACACCTAAAATCCCTTTATAGTCTTCTCAAAGTGCAGGATGGCTTTATTTGAGCTATTTTATGTGCTTAATTGGTGCTAGCGAGACCTCTTTCCTGCAAGTAAGCTGCGGCTCGCTTTTAGCCTTGCAGAGAGGTTTCCCGGAGCAATTGAATTGCAAATCTCTTGCGGCCGTTTTAGATCAAAGGCTTTCCTCCGGCGCGAGCGGCCGCAAGAGATAGCAAGGCACCGGCCGCAAGCCTGCCGGAGCCCCCGGCCGTAAGGGAATAGAATAGCAGAATAGCTTGCGGCCGGTCCTTGCGGCCCCGCAACGGCTGCGGCCGCTAATAGAATGAGGCCCATGGGGTTTAAATGTCACTGTTACATTGGAAACATTAGAACAAGTGACATTAATCTCTGCAGAGCTCCTGAATGTTTTTTAATGGCCGAATCTATTTATTTCCGCATCTGACATCAGACGACTAACCCTGATGTACGTTTCATCACTAAAACGTGACTTTATCAAAGGGAGTAACAGACTCTAACAGAAGTCAACAGCTTTTGGATCAGGAAGCAATACAATTCTCCTGTTAATTTGCTGGATAAGATCAGAAAAGTGACATGCACGTTATCAAGTCATTACCCAGAATCCTTTAGGGAAGCTAAGCAAAATGCGTTTGCTTCTTTTGTTATTATTAACGTTTCCTGTCCTGCACATTTTTATTATAGTACATGAATTTGATACTGGCAGGGTAACAGTAATATCACAGTTTTAAGAAGTTAAGTAGTAAACACTGGTAAAAAAAGGGATGAACAAATACGGTGCAATAAACATATAGGGCCCTATTAAATTATCCCTCGTAGTTCTCTCGGTGCTCGCAAAAGGCAGTTTTCCTGCTGTTTGTGAGTACCGAATCTCTCGCAGCCTGCTTTGCGATATGACTGCGAGAAAATGGCCGAGAATAGGCTCCGAGAGAGCTACGTAGCCTTAAATCTACGCATGATTCTCGCATATCGTAAGAATCCCTACGTGGACAAAAAGTGCACGCAAGGGATCCGAAAGCCTCTACGTGCTGCCTCGGAACAGCCTGAGACAGCAGTGTGAGGCTCCCCCCTGCACCCTATACACATCCCCATGCTGCAGGGGTCTCTATCAGGACCCCTGCAGCACCCCCACAATAACCCCTTGCAGCGGGGGTCCCCGATCGGCATAGATCAGGCGCCCCGCTGCATTTAAAACTTTTAAATTCCCCTTTAAGGAGCCGCGGCACACTATTACAAAATCCCGGCCGCGGCACCTAAAATTAACCCCCCTCTATGCTGGGGGTCCCCATCGGGACCCCCGAAGTGTCCCCATATAAACCCCCTGCAGCAGCGGTCCCCGATCGGCACCGATCGTGACCCTGCTGCAATTCAATTTTACATTTCCCGCCTTGCAGGTCCTTAAAGGACTGTAAAGGTCCTGAAAGGACTCGCACTAAAAATATTAACCCCAACTATAATTAACCCTATAACTCATGGTGGTCAATCCAGACCACCATAAGGCTCTATTTAACCCATTAACTCATGGTGGTCAATACAGACCACCATAAGGCCTTAATTAACCCATTACCTCATGGTGGTCAATACAGACCACCATAAGGCCTAAATTAACCCATTAACTCATGGTGGTCAATACAGACCACCATAAGGCTCTATTTAACCCTATCAGTCCCATAAGGGTATATTATTACCATTATGGGCCTGTTACAACCCAACATTAACCACATAAGTGCCATGATGGTCCTCAAGGACCATCATGACACTAACTACAAACACTACACTATAACCCCCAATAAACCATTTAATCTAAACTAACCCCCCTCTACACTAATCTATTAACACTTACACTACCTACCTACCCCCTAATAAACCTCCCCAACACTCTAATTACAGAAAACAAAAAAACCTACAGTACAGAAAAAAAAAAAAAACATTACAACCCCACTCCCCACTACAGAAAATAAAAAAATTACACACCTGAAAAGGAAAGACAGATAAACACAATACAATACATACATATAATACATATAATACATTACATACAATACATGACATACATTACATATAATATATTACATACAATACATAACATTACATACAATACATGACAATATATTACATATAATATATTACACATAATACATTACATACATTACATTACATTACACACATTACATATACTATATTACATATAAATACAAATCAAATACCGCCTATCTAACATACAATCTATTTAATTTAAAATAAATCCTAACTATATCAAATACATCCCCCTATCTAGCTAATATACAATAAATCCTAACTACATACACAGACCCTTATTCTAAAATAAAATAAAATAATTAGAGTCCTAACTACACAGACCCTAATTCTAAGCTTAAATAAAATAATTAAGACCACTTACCTTTAAGATGTTTCTTCAGATCACTAACCTATGGGTCAAACAAAACAAAATAATTAGTACAAAACATTAACATCAAATAAATAAACATTATATACATTCTAAATATTCAACTCACCTTTACATCATGTCCCGTCATTGTTTAGCTCTTCCGTCGCGGCCCTGTTAAAAAAAAAAACACAATACATGAATACATTAATACAATATATAAACAATAAATAAAATAAACATATAAACATCTAAATATACATTTAACTTACCTCCCCGCGATGTCCCCGGACTTGTATTGTATGTCATGTATTGTATGTAATATATAATATGTAATATATTATATGTAATATATTATATGTAATATATTATATTTAATATATTATATGTAATATGTTATATGTAATATATTATATTTAATATATGTAATGTATGTAATGTCATGTATTGTATGTAATGTATTATATGTATTATATGTATGTATTGTATTGTGTTTATCTGTCTTTCCTTTTCAGGTGTGTAATTTTTTTATTTTCTGTAGTGGGGAGTGGGGTTGTAATGTTTTTTTTTCTTTTCTGTACTGTAGGTTTTTTTGTTTTCTGTAATTAGAGTGTTGGGGAGGTTTATTAGGGGGTAGGTAGTGTAGGTAGGTAGTGTAAGTGTTAATAGATTAGTGTAGAGGGGGGGTTAGTTTAGATTAAATGGTTTATTGGGGGTTATAGTGTAGTGTTTGTAGTTAGTGTCATGATGGTCCTTGAGGACCATCATGGCACTTATGTGGTTAATGTTGGGTTGTAACAGGCCCATAATGGTAATAATATACCCTTATGGGACTGATGGGGTTAAATAGAGCCTTATGGTGGTCTGTATTGACCACCATGAGTTAATGGGTTAATTTAGGCCTTATGGTGGTCTGTATTGACCACCATGAGTTAATGGGTTAATTTAGGCCTTATGGTAGTCTGGATTGACCACCATGAGTTAATGGGGTAATTACAGTTGCCTGGGGTTAATATTTTTAGTGCGAGTCCTTTCAGGACCTTTACGGTCCTTTAAGGACCCGCAAGGTGGGAAATTGAAAATTGAATTGCAGCAGGGTCATGATCGGTGCCGATCGGGGACCCCCGCTGCAGGGGGTTAATGTGGGGACACTTCGGGGGGCCCGATGGGGACCCCCACCATAGAGGGGGGTTCATTTTTTGGGCCGCGGCCAGGATTGGCAATTAGTGTGCCGCGGGCCCTTTAAGGAGCCGCGGCGGGGAATTTAAAAGTTTTAAATGCAGCGGAGGCCTGATCGGTGCCGATCGGGGACCCCCGCTGCAAGGGGTTAATGTGTGGGGGCTGCGGGGGTTCCTATGGACCCCTGCGGCAAGGTGTTCATGTTAGGACACTTCGGGGGTCCCGACGGGGACCCCCGCATTGGGGGGGTTAATTTTAGGTGCCTGGGGGGGGGTATTTGGAGTACCCCCACGGCAGGGCTTATGTGGGGGACTGCCGCGGAGGTCCCTTTTACGACCCCCGCAGCAATTGATGAGGAGTGGGAGCCTGCAATATCATCTCGCAGGCTGTCACTCCTCATGTACATTTACGCAGTGTAGATACGTACGGCCCTGCTGCGTAGCTCATACGTTGCTCGCAGCAGGGCTTATTTAATAGCATTGTAAGTTGGAGAAACTTTGCAGTACGTAGGGCTTAAGTAGAAGCCTCTTATTTACGAGGCTGGAATTTAATGAGGCCCATAATGTTCAAGTGCTAGCGTAAATGAAAAGCTACACGGTCTGCAAAGTATAAAAATAATCAGAATAAATCATACCTAAAATATGCAATAAAGGAGAACTCTACTCTAAACTATAATAAGGCCAATCCCTTCATACATGTGACGGCTGCTGGGGTCCACCAATTACCCCCTGTAAAAAACACAATTCTACTCTGATCTCCTACAATTGATGGCATAAATAACATACTGCAAAGTATATAAATACAAATATAGCAGTACTATGCTATCAGTAACATAAGGAGACAGAAGTGAATGTTTGCTATAAAATAAAAGTAGAATAGAAAGTATTTCAGTGGTGAACAAAATTTTATTTTTTTTGTCTCAGAAGTCAAAATAGGTGAACCTTATTGTATTTTTTGTGCGGAATTTCTGTATCATGTAAGGATTTTGAGAGACAGTGATTTTAAGTTTACAGTATTACATATATTTACAATACAAATATAGTAAAGGACTAACTCCCATAAAAAGGTAGAAGTATAGGATTTTCTCCTGTATTTTTTCTCAAGAAAATCCCCCTTAAGGGTCCAACAGTAATCAGCAAGGTTTGCTGGACTCCACTTGTCCTGGTACTGCTTTTCTATTTTGGAAATGTCCTGGTGGAATCGTTCACCAGGTTTGCTGCTGACTTCCCCAAGATTTGCTGGGAAGGAATCCAGGTGCTAATCCAAGAAAAGGATTTTCAAAGACATGTTACATCCCATGGTCTTGTAAGATTGCAAAAGATCATCCACTGTTTCTTTGTAGTTCTTCCTTATGATTCCCTAAGAAGTTCCTGCAAACACTTGAAAGATTTCCATACAGCATTTTTTCAGCCTGGTTCAACTGACTATCAAATTTCTCATCTAATCAGTTGTCTTATTTGAGGTCCTACAAAAATCCCCTCTTTGATCTTTGCATCACTGATCCTTGGGATTTTTTGGAGTGGAGGTCGATACACTTTATCTGGATCAACAAGTGGAGTATTGACAACATTCTTCTGTCCTGGAGTTTGTGATGTTCGTTTTGGCCATTGTTTCTGAGTGTAATGATTTCTTCGGTCTTCTGTCCAACTCACAAAGAAATCAGCTGTACTTTGTGTGACCAAATTGTAGTCCAAGCAAAAGATATTCCAATTGTATTTTTCATATTTGATTTTTTCAAGAATGAGTTTTATGCTCTCATAAGTTTCTTGGCAGCATGAGCTAGTAGTACTGATGGAAACGTATTTCCTTTGTGAAGAAGCACAGCGTTCAAGCTAAAGTTAGAAGAATTGATAAATAAACGCCAATCCATTGCAAGTGCTTTCATTACAGAATAAACATACCGTAATTGCGGAAAAACAAGTTCATCTTCAAGGGAAAAGAAATCCTTAAAGTCACTATGCCTATCTCTAAAAAACAAACTTTAGGAGCCTAAAAGTTCTGCTTGCGTTTTAGATAGGTTCAAGTCTTGGACGAGGTCATTGAGATCTCCTTGTGTAAGGAAATGTGGTTGTAACAATGAAAAGGAAGCCTCAAAAGTTTGATCAAGCCTTATATCATCATCACCATGCTCTACAGGATCTTTTTCTTGTTCATCATCACTAAGTATTACTTCTTCTGTAGGCGTTGGCACAGGCAATTTTTCACTATGCAGCACTGGCCTGATGACAGATGGTAAGTTTGGATATGTCACAGTGTGCTTTGATTTAGAAGTGATGCCTGAAATGTTTGTAAGACAAAAGTAACCATCTCTGGAGTGATCTTTTTGTTCTCGCCAAATCATTAGAACAACAAAATTAATGTGCCGAGAACCCGTTGACCAACTTGTGAGAAGTCTGACACCGGTACGACAACAAAAATGAGGGGCCCAACTTTCATCTTGGTCACGACTTTGCATCCAAATTAAAGCTCATAACACTTCTTACTAAGTGGAGTAAAACCACATTTATGATTTTTAAATATCACCTCACCGCAAATGTAGCAAAATGAGTCCAGATGATCAATACAATTTCTTGACATTGTTCAACTTCGTATTATGAACATAAAATGTACATACAAGTACAGAAATAGCGGATACTCACAGCATTAGATGTTTCAAGAATTAAATCTTTGCACTAACTGGCCAGGAGCGCTAACGCATACAGTAAACAAGCAAACACGTGACTCATCATGCCTCAAGAGCATCACATGATAGAATATGACTCAATTATTTATAACTCTGGGCCCTTTTTGCGTTGACTAATCAGTAGAATTTACCACAATTAAAAATACTCAGATTTTACTGATGAAAATTAACATATCTTAATGCTGTATGAATGCGTTATGTAGCACAATGTATTATATGAACTTTAATACTATGGGTGATAGAACAATTCTGAGACCATTTTCTAAATAAATCAGTGGGATAAATACATACATATAGCAGAACCTTATTTGCTCTGAGACAAAATCTTTGTTGACCAGTGATGGTATGAAAGAAATCCTTTTACCGCAATAAAATTATCATTGCAGTAAAAAGAGTTCTTTCATACCATCATTGCAAAGTTAAATGTTTTATGTTAGAACAAATAAATAGCAGTAATTCAAAGAAAACTGATACAAAAAAACTAAAAATAGAGCCTATTCCATCTTGCATGATTGCTAAAAGACAGGGATCTGATAGGGATTTGTACTGAGGCCCCAGTTATGCCCTTATGACACAGCTTGTAACTTGGCCACATCGCCCATAGGGAAGAGCAGCCCAGTCAATGGATGTCCAGTAAATGTTATAGAACATACTGACATATTTCAATTCAATACTCATCCAGTTTAGACATATCCAATTTATGTGACCTTGTCATGTACTGTTACTGTAGGTCTCACCTACTTGTGAAGAACTCAGTGCATGCACACACACCCAGATGATACATTAACTTTTGCTATATCAGTCATGGTGACAGATTTAATAGATCTACTCATGGAGGTTAATAATATCTTTATAGAAGTCAAAAGTAAACAGAAATAATAATTCAGCATTGCAAACATTAAGAAAATGTTGGAGAATTCATTGAAGGGACACAGTATCCCCAACACATTGGTTTCTTATATACAATATACTAAGAATATATTAAAATAACTATTTGAATGTAGGGAGTCCCTTTCAGCACATGTAATATTATAATTACTGCACACTGTGTGCTCTTCTGCAGTTCCTTGGATAACAAAAGAGTTAAAAGTTGTATTTTGAGTTTGATAAATTAATCCATGGTTCTACTATAATGATATGCAAATGTCTATCTGAATTGCAGTGGTGTTTAATGTAGCAGAAAATATATTCATTCCATTTTCACAGGTATCGGGTCATTTTATCAAGCTCCATTTCTCTGCAGGTATCTGTTCGCTGTGTATTCCTGCATTGCTTGTAATATGTGTATGTTCTTATTGTCTGTATAATGTTACCTATGGGGATTGTGGAATGGATACAGAACGGACTATGTACAATATGTAGAAAGATGGCTCTCACTGAGTTGCGTGTGCAAGCCGTCTTTCTATATACTGTACATATTTCTGTTAATGAAGTGATGTTATTTATTTCTTAATAATAGTTTGCTTTTAAGCTTTGATTCACCCTAAACCTAACATATATATATGTATATATATATATATATATATATATATATATATATACACACATACATACATATATACTAGGAACTTGCCCATCAAAAATGACGGGATTAAAATGGTAAGGCTGGCAATGCGGTTTGCTACACAATGTGAGGCTTTTGGCCCTCTGAGCACCTTCGGCGATCATTGCGAGCCTCTCCCCCATGTACTTCAACTTTCCTGCTTTGCACTGATCACCTTCAGCGCTCATCGCAAGCCCCACGCTGAGCGCCTTTGGCGCTCATCGCGGGGCTCACAATGAGCGCCTACGGCAATAATTTCAAGCCATTGGCGCTCATTTTGTGGCTCACAATAATCGCCTTGGCATTTACTTCAACTTTCCTGCTTTGCACTGATCAGCTTCGGTGCTCATCGTGAGCCTCACGATGAGCGCCATCCGTGCTTTTGGCCTTTGGCGCTCGTTGTGAGCCTTTCCTCCCGCCTACTCTACGGTCTGCATATTGCAGGTTTCATTAACCTGCAACTTTTGTGCTTGGGAATGCCATGTGTCTCTTTTCACCATCTCCCCTGTCCCTTCCCTGTGTGTTTGTCCTCTGTGTATCTTCGGAACGTTTGCGTGTTAGGCGCTGAAGGATGTTTGTTTTATTTTCAAAGTTCCGCGTGCCTGCCGTTGTTGGTGTAGGTGTTACTGTCTTTGCCGGCGTGTATTTTCTAAGTCCCGCGTGTTTGGCTTTGCTCAGCCTCGTTTTCATGCAGTTTCAGAATTTTTTATGTTTTTCGGCCGCCATTTCTTTCCTCGCTTAGCCGATTTTGGATTGACGAAAACCCCCAAATATTGCTCAAAATCGCTTGCAACCACACTCCCAGGCTTCCTGGCTCTCCCCCTGTCCTGTCTGTGAGTGTGTTATTATAATGTTAAATTTGTAAATTTGTTAGGGTTTTTAGAATTACGCGCTTGGCTCGCAGTTGCTCCCCCACAAGTCCTGCGTGCTTCAACGGCTCGCTTAATGAGGCTTCGCAGATGAGTGCCTTTAGCGCTTATCCAGCCTAAGCCATGTGCCGTACACAGGTCGCCTTGCAAGGCTTTGCAGATGAGCGCCATTGGCGCTGATCCAGCCCATGTCGTGCGCCGTACACTGCTCGTCTTGCTTTAAGAGGCTTTGCAGATGAGCTCCTTTGGCGCTCCTGCAGCCTATGTCGTGCGCCGTATATAGTAAATAAAATAGTACATTTGTGTTGACATTTGAAATTCTAAAATAAGTTAAAAGAAAACCCATCTTTCTCCTGCTCAGAATTTATTATTCGACTGCATTCTGGGAACCTGGGCAGGGACATGCAAATAGGCTTCGCTGTTGTAATCCAATACCATTTCTAATTTTTATATATATATATAGTATATATATATATATATATATATATATTTATTATCTGATAAAAGTTGCTTGTATTTTCACAATGCACAGATTGTGTTAATATAAAAGTATACTGCATGCTTGCAGAAGTTTAAACAACGATGTAAAAGATAAAGAACTTGATTAGTTTGCCTTTCATTTAATAACATATAAAAAGACAGGGATATGGCTTTTTGCGTTTATTTTTTTCTTTGCAGTCACTGACTGTGCCAATCACATTAGAGACTCAGAATTTTAACGTGAGCTGTCTACCAAGAAGATTTTAGTCTACAAAACACCTACCATTTTTGTTCAATGTGAACTGCCAGACAAAGCCATAGGTTTTACATTAAATGAGAGAAATAAAAAGGAACCACCCTTGTTAACCACCACCAACTCTTATATGTGTCTCCGTACTGATCCTTGCCCAAGAGGATAAGGAAAAGAGGACTATAGGACTTTAGCACTGATTTACATTGCAAATATGTTTACAGAATTTGCAGTGCCCTCATACAAGGTTGTTTTTGTTTAGTCATTGAGTTGTGTCCGACTCACCGTGACATTATGGACCTCAGCACGCCAGGTACATTTGTCAGCCACTGCACTTCTGAGCTCTATCAAGCTCATGTTCATAATTCAATGATATCATCTATCCATCCCTGCCTCTGCCTACCCCTTCTCAAGTGTCTTCATTCTTTCCCAGCATCAATGTCTTCTCTAGGGAATCCTGTCTTCTCATGATATGGCCAACATTTTTGAGCTGCTTCCTCATGATCATACCTTCCAGTGAAAAGGTTGTCTTGATTACTTGAAGTATTGATTTATTGGATCTTGCAGTCCATGGGACTCTAAGCAGTCTTCTCCAACAACACAATTCAAAGGCATCAATTCTATGGGGTTCAGCCTTCATATTGGTCCAGATCTCACATCGAAATGTTACAATTGGGAATACCCTACTTTTTAGTATGCAGACATTTGTTAATAATGTAATATTTTTTCTTTTTACTAACTTGTC
>CM050163.1:42694673-42727173 GCA_027410445.1 Discoglossus pictus
AGTTTGCCTGGGAAAATGGACGAGCTAGAAATATTAGCAGTACAAGAAAAATGGGGCTTAATAGACATTACTGAAACATGGTGGGATGAATCTCATGACTGGACTGTTAATCTGGATGGTTATAACCTATTTAGGAAAGATAGGAGAAATGGTAAAAGAGGAGGAGGGATCTGTCTGTATGTTAAGGCTGAATTTAAGCCTATAGTCAAAGATATTTATGCTGGCACTAACGGCATTTGTGAATCTTTGTGCGTTGAGCTAAATAGTGGAGGAGCTCATTCTAAATGCATATTGGTGGGAGTATGCTATAAACCCCCAAATATAGCTGAAAGTGAGGAAATACAATTATTGTTACAGATTGGAAATGCAGCTGAGCATGTGCAAGTTCTAATAATGGAATACTTTAATTTCCCTGAAATAAACTGGATAAATGAGACCAGCAGCTCAGCTAAGGGGAGCAGGTTCTTGAGTACACTCAGGGATCATTATCTGGCCCAGGTAATACAAGAACCTACTAGAAATTGGGCCATCTTGGATTTAGTCATCACAAGTAATATTGATATAATATCAAATGTTAAAATAGGGGAACTCTTGGGGAACAGTGATCACAACACAGTATCATTTGAGATTGAATACAAAAACAGAGTTGTAAGGGGCCAACAAAAACTCTAAATTTTAAAAGGGCTAACTTTAATGGGCTACGGGCAGCAATACTACATATAGACTGGGACAAAGTACTTACAGGGAAAAATACTGAAAATAAATGGACAATATTCAAATCCTTACTAAATAAACATACTCATCGGCATGTACCATATGGAAATAAAATGAATAGGAGTAAATCATATCCCATGTGGTTTAACAATGACTTAAAGATCATGATGAGGAAAAAGAAACATGCATTTAAATTATACAAGAAGGAGGGAACAGAGGCATCTTTATGTGACTATAAGGAAATCAACAAGGCTTGCAAAAGGGCGATTGGACTGGCCAAAATAGAAAATGAGAAGTCAGTTGCAATGGAAAGTAAGACTAACCCTAAAATATTTTTTAAATATATTAATGATAAGAAGTCCAGGATGGAAGCTATAGGAACATTACAATGTGACACGGCCCTTCGGATAATTAGTGACCAGGAAAAGGCAGATGAGCTTAATAGGTTCTTTTCGTCGGTATACACAAGGGAGGCACCAGTGGTTGGGACACCGCAACATAATGGGGCTACACTACCATCACTAAATAATTGGTTAACGCAGGAAGAAATCCAAAAGAGATTGGAGAAAATAAATGTTAATAAAGCCCCAGGTCCTGATGGAATACATCCAAGGGTACTGAGGGAGCTGGGTTCTGTAATAGCCAAACCATTATATCTAATCTTTTAAGACTCACTCACTACAGGGTCTCTACCGGATGACTGGAGAAAAGCAGAGGTGATACCTATATTTAAGAAGGGATCTAGAGCAAATCCGGGGAATTATAGACCAGTGAGCCTCACATCTGTAGTTGGGAAGCTTTTAGAAGGGTTAATAAGGGACAGAATACAAGAATATGTCTATTTGAACAAGATCATAGGTAGCAGTCAACACAGATTTATGAAGGATAGGTCGTGTCAGACCAATCTAATTAGTTTTTATGAGGAGGTTAGTAGGAACTTGGATCAGGGCCACTCAGTGGATGTAGTCTTTTTAGATTTTTCAAAGGCATTTGATACAGTGCCACATGGAAGACTAGTGAGCAAACTAAGGGATACAGGAATTGTAGTAAATATCTGCTCATGGATCAAGAGCTGGCTAAAAGACAGGAAGCAAAGGGTTGTTGTGAATGGAACATACTCTGATTGGTCTAATGTGATAAGTGGGGTTCCTCAAGTTTCAGTATTAGGTCCTCTCCTTTTTTTAACATATTTATTAATGACATAGAAGTAGGACTCGAAAGTAGTGTCTCCATTTTTGCTGATGACACTAAGTTGTGCAAGGTAATAAAATCTGATAATGATGTACTTTCCCTACAAAGGGATTTGCATAAATTAGAGAAATGGGCGGCTAAATGGCAGATGAGATTTAATACAAATAAATACAAGGTTATGCATTTGGGAAGGAAAAATAGCCATGCAATCTATAATCTTAATGGAGCAAATCTAGGGGTATCAGATATTGAAAGGGATTTGGGAGTACTAGTGGACAACCCCCTAGGTAACAGCGCTCAAAGCCAAGCGGCAGCTGCAAAGGCGAGTAAAATATTAGCATGTATTAGGAAGGGTATAGAAGCAAGGGAATTCTGCCACTATACAAAGACCTAGTACGCCCTCATTTGGAATATGGAGTACAATTTTGGGCACCACTTCATGAAAAAGACATTTTAGAGCCTGAAAAAGTACAGAGAAGGGCTACAAAACTAATAAGGGGAATGGAGGGGTTAAGTTATGAAGAAAGACTAACCAAATTAAACTTATTTTCACTAGAAAAAGGGCATCTATGAGGGCATATGATTACCTTATTTAAATACATCCAGGGTCAATATAAGGCTTTGTCAAGTGAACTTTTTGTAGCAAGAGATTTTCAACTGACAAGAGGACACCCTTTGAGGTTAGAGGAGAAAAGATTTAAGAACACCTTAAACAAAGAAAAGGGTTCTTCACAGTTAGGGTGGTAATACTGTGGAATTATCTACCAAAGGAGGTGGTAACAGCAAATTCGATAGACAACTTCAAAAAGGGGTTAGATATATTTTTGAATAAAGAGGGCATTCAAGGTAACTAGAGAAGGAATATTGATCCAGGGAGAAATTTGATCGCCAGTTTCTGGGATCAGGAAGGAATTTTGCTTTTTTTCCCCTTATGAGACAATTGGCAAAGTTTCAATGGTTTTTTTTTTTCTGTTTGCCTTCCTCTGGATCAATTAACAATTAATAATAAATAGTCCACATTAAAAAGATCAATAGAGATCTAAAAAGGTTGAACTTGATGGACTAACTCTTTATTCATCCTCCAATACTATACTATTAATAATTATTTAATCAACAAATTAAGTAATAACTAATCTGCATATTGCAGATCAGAGGAGATCTTAACAGGTTGAACTTTCAACCTTAATTACTATGTCCCTATGACTATGTCATAGATATCCAGGTGAATTACCTGGGATTGTGGGAGGGTCCCTCTCCCTCCACCCTTTTTAAACCCACGCCCACTTTCTACCTTGCACAAGCTTCCTGTGCCCCAGCCCTCCCTCTCCTCTCTCGTTCACTATCACTTGGCCCTCTCAGCAGACCAGTTAGGGCGTAGTAACAGGCCACACCACTGCTACATGAGGAGAGAGGAGGTGAAGGGGAGGTACTGGGCACTGCTGGGAAAATTGAGGGGTTTTGTCCTCCCCCAGTTCCGACACCACTGTCGTGCAGTAATTATTGAAAGCATTTTTTTTTAATTAGAATTACATTAAATGTATTAATCAGTACCAGACAATTCACATTCCAAACATCTCAATAAAAAACATGCTTCACTTTCATCTTTAACCAGCTTAGACTGAAAGAGATCACATTTTCTAGTGTATGCTTTTAATGTCCTCCCTTTGGCACTGCTAGAAGGGCCAAAGACCTTATGATTAAGACACTGACCTTTGAAGTGAGACAATTTTTGGAAAGTATGCTTCTTAGAAAGTCAGCTTCAAATCTCATTATAGAAGAGTTTACCAGAAATATAATGGAAGCCCCCTGGGTTAGGTTAATTCCATATGTCAATTAATAAGCTTCTATATCTGATTAATAATCTGATGTATCACTCTTGATCATGTATTTCTTGTTGGTATAAATCTTTGATTTTTTTCCACTGATAAATATGTTTTTTTTTATCTGGAGCTTATATTGATCACAAGGTTATGATCATTCCATCCCTACATATGTTTATAGTTTTATCATTTTTGTTCCATTAAGTAATCAACAAATAAAAAATGCTAAATTAATTTTTTCAATATATGTTTCAATTAAAAAATATTTTTAAAGCTGCTGGAAGTTGTGTACATTTACCATTTGCCACTGAAATAACAATTTGGGTATGAAATGTCTGAAATGTTTTTTTAAGTATTTTCCCATTCCATTTGAAGCCTGGTTGCTGTATTTACATTAATATGTGCTCAATAAAGTAATTATTTTATGTAATCAAAAGCATTTTTTTTTCTATTTGTTCCACAAAAGATTAAACACTTGAGAGGATCGGGATGAACTGTGGACTCAGATAAGATCCCTATTCAGTTCTTAAAAAATGCATTTTAAATAGCATAACTGAGAGAAGAAGACTTTTAGCCCTATTAAATTCCAGCCCCGTAAGTGCAACATGAAGCTTGCAGCGGCTGGGTGCTTCAAATTCCCCCGTGTTACTGTGCTATTAAATTAGAATGGGCTACGAGTTACAAGTTTGAGACGCAAACCCGTAAACCTGTTGTCGGCCATCGGACTTGCATTTTTGCTGGTGATCAATTAAGCAAACCTGTAGTTACGGGTTTAGATGGAGCCAATGGAAACAGAGATCATCATACAGAAAAATGGAGGTTGGGCTTCAATTAAAAGTTACAATCAGACCCGCATTCCATTCATAATGCAATATTAATAAAGCCGCAAATATTATATTCTAGTCCATGCGAGTTACATTATATGTATTAACACATTGATTGCCGGGATCAATCTAACACATAAAATATACATGAAATTAAGTATTTTATTTGGACGATTTGCAGGCTTGAGAATGTTCTGCTATTAATTCTAAGACCTAACATCACTTTCACTTTGAATAATTGTACAGTAGTGTGTTTTTATTCTCAGTACAAGTGCTACTTATTGGACTTTACCCCCCTTGCGAGTCCTCCCCAGCACTCTGAGGGCTTTGGGCGAGTGACTTTGTTGCCATTTAATAGCATGATTGTAATTGTAGTGGTTACAGGCTTGACGGATCAAAGGATTTGTTCAACGTTACTCAGCCTGCAGGTTTTTTTCGCAGCTAACCCGCAGATCGGCAACAGCCTACATTACGGGGCTAATTTAATACAGGTAGGCCTTACTTTCTACAATGCGAGCTACATTTTTAAACATAGCTCGATTTTTATAGGGCTATATGGCATCTATTAAATTGCTCCGATTTTAGAAATCGTAGCCCGTAAAGTAGCCAGCAAAAGTTACTGCTATTAAATTAGCCCCTTTAAGCTACCTGCAACCGTTCTGCGGGTTGCAGGGGGAAAAACCCTACGAGCTGTCAAAATCTGAAATCCGTCTCAGCTAAGCCTTTGATCTGTCAAGCAGTAAATGTTACATTCGCAAATCACTATTAAATTGCAACCATCCCCAACGACACACTGCCATTCAAACCCGTAAACGGCAAATGGAGCCAAAAATCCTACAGGTACTTCAGAGGACCCGCAAGGGGGTAAAAGTGTCTGTAGCACTGTAAATGCAAATATAAACACAATACTGTATTTTAAATTATAGGGGAATTGATGTTAATAGCACGACATTCTCAAGCCCGCAAATCAGCAAAAAAAATGATTTTATGTCTAATTTTCCGCACATACCTCACAAACGTGCAAAGTTTTTCCAAAACTACAGTGAGCATTTAAATCAGAAATATATTTTTAAATAATAAAACAAAAAATATAAAAACAAAAAACAATAAAATAAGATTTTAAACATGTTATAAGAAAATAAAAATATTATTAAAGTGATTAATATAAAAATGTGCAAACTTAAAAGGGATTCTGTCATCCCAAAATCAGGTTGTTATTCTTAAAAATGCAAATTAAAAAGTGTATTTTGTTCTTGTGAAATACAGTATTTGTTATTTGTACTGCATTTGTATGTGATTGACTTATTTAGTTTATTAATTAACTAGCAACTTGCCCGTCAAAATTTCAAGGCATGGGAATGCTGTTTGACACATAATGTAAACCGGTTTGTACTGTGAGGACCTTGGGCGCTCATTGCGAGGCTTGTGCTGAGCGCCTTCGGTGCTCATCGCATGCCTCGCAATGAGCACCTTCGGCGCTCATTGCGAGCCTCTCCTGTCGTGTACTTTTGGTCCTCTGAGAGAGATATATATTTCTATGTATATGTAGTTAAGTAATAATGAATGATTTCTTAAATCAATAGGCTGAAGAGCTAACAATCTGTATGTATTTTGCGTGTGCATAGAATATACATTGTGAGTGTTAGTGCCCTGCTTATAAAGTGTAATGAATGTTTGAAGTGTGGATTCTAAATAGGCTGCGTGCGCGAGGTAAAGCCGTTGGTTTATTGTGTAAAGTGGCATTGTATAGTCGTAATGTTATTAATGTGGTACGCGGCTCGTGAGCATTTTCCGGCTTTTGTAATAGTGTATTTTGTAGGTCGTTGTGTGATGTGTAAAGTGCTACGCGTTTGGCAGTGTTTTGCGCGGTCCATGGTCTTGTAGCCCCGTTTTCATTTTTTTCAGTGGCCATTTTTTTCCTTGCTTGCGAGTGGCGAAAATCATCTAAATCGTTTTAAATTTGTGTTCCACCACACTCACAGACGTCCTGGCTGTTGCCCCGTGCTGTCTGTGATGTTTTTGTAATTTTTTCTGTGTATTTAGTGTGTTTTTTTTTGGGGGGGTTTTTCGTCGTTCGCACACTAATCTCGTAATTTTTTGCGTTTCGTATCTTTTTTTTCTAAGTCCCGCGTCTTGTATTTTTTTTCTAAGTCCCGCCAAGGCGTTTATGAAGTGTTTATGACGCGTTTATGAAGTCCTGCGCGTTGTAGTGGGTTAACTGCTCGCCTCCCTTCGGCGCTCATCGCCCAAGTGGTACGTTTTAACGGCTAGCCTGTCTTCGCAAGGCTCCCAGCGATGAGTGCCTTTGTCGCTCATTGGCTAAATCCTACGCGTTAACAGCTCGCCTAGATCTGCGAGGCTCGCAAGTGTTGAGCGCCTGCACCTCACAAAGCGTGACAACGTGACAACTATTATATGTGATTGACTTCTAACCCTCAATGTTTTCATTCAGTTAGAACCCCTTCCTCACACTTATCAAATAGCCTTAGCTGTGAATTATTTCTCAGAAGAAAAAGGATAGTACAATGTATAGCCAGTTTATCATGCTGTTTAAGATGGAACCAACGTACTGTTTAAAAAGAAGATATAGATATAATAAAAATGTATATTAACTACTACAGTGTGTAGATAATTTGTTGCAGACATGGGACAATAAATTAAGGGGTTGGATCATGGGTTGCCAGATCATTCCTTTAGGTTGATGACTGATGCTGCCTTGTTTATGTTTTCTTTGTATTACTATTATTTATGTGTTCTAGAAATATTTGTGTGACTTTGCAAAGAAGAAAACATGTAAGAAAATGGTTTAGCATAACAAAAATGTGCTAATAGTCTAATATTCTAACTTTACTATTTACCATCAACTCTATTTCCTTCTGTTACTGCTGTATAGCATAACATAGTACTGCTATTCTATGATAGTATCTTTGATTTGACTCTGACTTTAACCACAGTGGAATTCTAGACTATTTTCCAAGCAATCCAAGCAGGTTTTCCGCTTTCCCTTTACTTGTAACTTGCCCAGAATGTGGAATCGACTTGAGATGGCCCTTGGTAAGGGTGGCAGTGTGACAAGATTTGGTATGACAAGCTGGTAAGGGTAGCAGTTTGATAAAGGAAGGTTGGACAGCAGTGTTAAGAGGTGTGACAATTTGCTGCAAAGTGGTTTGCTGAAGTATGCAACTGCCATATTATGCAGCAAATTTGCAACCACTCAGTGAACTCATTTGCATGTGTAAGTGAAATGTGTAATGTCGCCCTTTCAGGCAAAGGTGGGCCATTATAGGGTAGATGCACGCACAGCACGGGACGCCTCTTGGTGCCGGGCGCTCTCTTGTCCCGCGTCCCGATGTAGTCCCTAAACTCCAAAACTCCCTACACCCCTTGCCGGCCCAAAACCCCTACACCAGAGGACGGGCCTAACCCTTAACCTAACCACCTAATCCTAACCCTAAGCCCCTAACCCCCTATACCACTTACCGGCCCTAACCTAAACCTAACACCCTAACCCTAACCTCCTAACCCTCTTAGCCTAACCTTAACCACCTAAAAGTAACTTCCTGACCCTATGCCCCTAACACTAAGCCCTAACACCACTTACTGGCCCTAACCCTCTAAACCTAACCCGAAAACCCCTAACCACTTACCGGCCACTTAGACACAGCTACATCGGGACGTTGGCGACGCGCTTCCCGTGCTTTCACATACCAGGATTTCCATTTTAAATGTTCACCAAATAATTTTTTTATTATGTGTATAATTTTTTATAAGATTATGTGGTACATACATTTAAATGTGTATATATATATATATATATATATATATATATATATATATATAGTTAAATAATCAGAGTATTGCAGTGAATAGTGATACCTTTTTTATTGGACAAACGTATTCATAATAAAGCGACGAGCTTTCGAGAGATGATGCCTCTCTTTATCAAGTCAAAAAGCGATGACTTGATAAAGAGGCATCATCTCTCGAAAGCTCGTCGCTTTATTATGAATACGTTTGTCCAATAAAAAAGGTATCACTATTCACTGCAATACTCTGATTATTTATCTGGATTATTGGACATTCACGGCTACCTCACTCTTCATATATATATATATATATATATATATATATATATACACATATATACATACATACATACACATACAGTGGAACCTCTGTATTCATAATTAATCAGATGCATACAGAAGAGCGGTTAATGTTTGGAACGTAAGCACAGGCTGCACATTGGCACATACAGACACATGCTGTAAATGGCTCTTACAGATCCATGATGCACATTGACTCTTACAGGCATAGGCTGCACATTGGCTCTTACAGGCAAAGGCTGGACACATTGACTCTTACAGACACAGGCTGCACATTGGCTCTTACATGCATAGGATGCACATTGGTACTTACACAGGCTGCATATTGGCACTTACTCACGCTGCACATTGGCTCTTACAGACACAGGCTGGGCACATTGGCTCTTACAGACACAAGAGGCACATTGGCTCTTATAAACACAGGACGCACAGTGGCTCTTACATGCATAGGCTGCACATTGGCACTTACACAGGCTGCACAGTGGTTCTTACAGACACAATATGCATATTGGCTCTTACATGCACAGGATGCACATTGGCTCTTACAGCCACAGGATGCACATTGCCTCTTACAGACACAGGATGCACATTGGCTCTTACATGCATAGGCTGCACATTGGCACTTACACAGGCTGCACATTGGCTCTTACAAACACAGGCTTCAGATTGGCTCTTACATGCACAGGCTGCACATTGGCTCTTACAGACACAGGATGCACATTGGTTCTCACATGCATAGGCTGCACATTGGCACTTACACAGGCTGCACAGTGGTTCTTACAGACACAATATGCATATTGGCTCTTACATGCACAGGATGCACATTGGCTCTTACAGCCACAGGATGCACATTGCCTCTTACAGACACAGGATGCACATTGGCTCTTACATGCATAGGCTGCACATTGGCACTTACACAGGCTGCACATTGGCTCTTACAAACACAGGCTTCAGATTGGCTCTTACATGCACAGGCTGCACATTGGCTCTTACAGACACAGGATGCACATTGGTTCTCACATGCATAGGCTGCACATTGGCACTTACACAGGCTGCACAGTGGTTCTTACAGACACAATATGCATATTGGCTCTTACATGCACAGGCTGCACATTGGCTCTTACAGACACAGGATGCACATTGGCTCTCACATGCATAGGCTACACATTGGCACTTACACAGGCTGCACATTGGTTCTTACAGACACAATATGCATATTGACTCTTACATGCATAGGCTGCACATTGGCACTTACACAGGATGCACATTGGCTCTTACAGCCACAGGCTGCACATTGGCACTTACACAGGCTGCACATTGGCTCTTACAAACACAGGCTTCAGATTGGCTCTTACATGCACAGGCTGCACATTGGCTCTTACAGACACAGGATGCACATTGGCTCTTACAGACACAGGATGCACATTGGCTCTCACATGCATAGTCTGCACATTGGCACTTACACAGACTGCACATTGGCTCTTACAGACACAGGCTGAACACATGAACTCTTACTGACACAGGAAGCACACTAACTCTTACAGGAAAAGGATATAGATTGGCTCTTACACAGGCTGCACATGGGGCTCTTGCAGACATAGGCTGCAATCCGCGGGGGGTGCAGGGGTCATGGGGGTGGGATGCAGGAGGGCCACGGGAGGCAGCAGGAGGTTTGCGGGAGGGTCGCAGTAGGCCATGGCACATTTAGCTAGTCACCACACTGAGCCTCTCCCAGAGTAGGTCCCAAGTGCCTTGCTCTGGCTCTGCATAAATAGCTAAAATGTAACCAGAACTTTACCTTTACCGAGGAGAGATGACGACAGAAGCTGAAAAGGACAAGAGGAATTTTTGTTTAGAAGAGGAGTCACCTTCCATTAAACATCAGGTAACTCAACTTCTGCTTATCATTGTCTTTTTTTGTCCATTTCACTGGGACTCGATTTAGCAAATAACTTGTCCAATGTTGTCTGTTTTTGTGTGAGTGAGCTGCACAGATTCATTAATATTAGTGTTATCATGACATGGACACATAGGGGCTACAAAGTGGGGCAGCAATAGCATTTTTTCCTGTAGGAGAGGCCACAGCTCTGTGAAGCTTAGCCAATCTTGGTGGAGAGATGGATGTTAGAAAGCGCAATAAAGCTGCACTGCCCACAAGTTTATTTCTCTTTGAAAAAAACTACTGCAATGATCATCAATGTGCTCAACAACCCAATACACCCTTTTAAGACAATTATTATGAAAATATACTGTATTACTAAAGCATAACAAGACTGCTTTTTTCTGAGAATAGATGGAATGAAACATCAAAAACAGCTTTTGATCAGTAAAAAACATACATAAAATGTACAGTTAATAAAACTAGTGCTTCTTGTTCCTTTTTATAAAAAATGTCCATATTATGACCTAACAACAGTCATTTAATTTCTTTGGCAACTAAAATATTGTGGTTTTTGAAATACGGCTTGAAATATTAATATTGTTCAAACCGTCTGTAAAGATTGAGTCAGTCAGCAAGACTGTGCTGATTAAATATGACATAGACATGTGTTAAGTTTATTGGCATGTAGGAATGAACTGAGATGGTGTCAAGAAGTTCACAACATGTAGTGCAAGCAGCTGTTACAGGCAGACATGGATAGCTTGCTATTTAGCAAATAGTTATGTTACAAATGACATAAATATAAAGCATTGCATTAGCTATAAGTGAGCAATACTGATTTAATTATTGGTCCGAATGTGTGAAAACTTAAATTAATGAAGGGTCTAAAAAAACATGCAGCAGGAGTGTCTCAATATTCCCAAGAGAAATAAAACAAGAAGCAACAGACCCGTGGCCATAATCTGCAAAGTGTTTTACTGCAGTGAACTCCTTAGATCAGAGGTGGGCAAGTTCGGGCCTGGAGGGCCACATACAATCAGGATGACTGAAGAAGTGATTAACTCACCTGTGCGCAGCAGGGATATCATCAAATCCTGACCTGTGTGGCTCTCCAGGACCAAACTTGCCCACCCTTTGCCTTAGATTATAGCCATCAGGCTCTGCCTATTGGTTTTGTCACTACCCTTGCTGTGTGAAGAGTAAGATGCTCCTCCCATATACTTTTCCAACTATGCGTAACACGAGTAATACATAAAATATTATTTGCTTTTAAACCATTATTTCAATGTACAATACATGTACTTTTTTCAAAGAACCATGGTATGCATTTATTTCGTTGTTGCATCGGAAAGGGTATTTAAAGGGTATCTGGAGCAGAAATTACTTTGAATGTCTAATTGTCTTTGGGAACTTGCCATCATGTAGAAATATAGCTGTATGAGTCATTTTTGTCTGCTCATGAGACTCTCTCTGCACAAAGAGGCACTTCCTGTTAGTTTCAATGAACTACAAACATGTTTTAATTTCAACAACAACGTTTCTAATGAATGATACTTAATTTTCAGTTCCATGTCCCTTTAATACTTTCATTGGCCCTTTATAGAAACACTTATATTAGAGATGTTCTAAACCGAAGTTGTTGTCCATTATAATGCAAAAATACCTAGTAGACAATAGATTTAATGAAAATACAATAGCCCATTTTCAAGAACCACAATTTAAAATAAGGCAGCATGTTATTAGAATGTAAGAAAAATTGTAATGCAGACACTTAAAACTTGATTAAATCCATTATTAGAATAACTCCTTAGGCTACTGCCAAGATTTTAGAATTCCACCAACTTTTATTCCTCTTGTTGTCAAAATTTGATGTTGTTTTTAAAGAAACTATAGGCAATAAATGTGATCACTATGTAAAACAAAATATTTTAGTGGATTCTAAATTCTGAACTCTCAGCTGGTGTTTATTTTTTGTATTGATAGATCAGTTCTGTCGAACTTTAACATACAGTATATAGTTAGTCAATTAGGCCATAGTAGATGTATTCAAGTCTCATATTGCTTCAAGGCCTGCTGTGAGATTATCAGAATATTGCCCTTCTATAGTGGATTTTTTTGTGATATTCATAAATCTTTTATTTGTCATCTTATGCATCTTGTCTTCTCCATCTAAAAAACATCTCCAGAATTCACCACTTTCTTACACAGGACACAACTAAAATCCTTATACACTCTCTCATCATCTCTCGACTGGACTACTGCAACTCGCTTCTTGCTGGCCTCCCCACCCCCCGACTATCTCCACTTCAATCCATTATGAATGCCTCTGCTAGACTCGTCTTCCGTACACAATGTTCAGTGTCGGCATCACCTCTCTGTCAATCTCTCCACTGGCTTCCCATAGCCTCCAGAATAAAATTTAAAATCCTGACCCTTACTTTCAAAGCCCTCAACAAGTGCACTCCCCCATACCTTTCTGGTCTCATCTCCAAATACTCCCCCACACGCCCTCTTCGCTCTGCTAATGACCTTCTTCTTTCCACAACTATTGTCACCTCTTCTCATTCTCGCCTTCAGGACTTTTCTCGTGCTGCCCCTATTCTCTGGAACTCCTTGCCTCGCTCCACCACAACTATCCTCCAACCTCAAATCATTCAAATCCTCTCTAAAAACACATCTCTTTAAAGAAGCGTATCACCTCTCACCCTAACACACTCTCAAATCTCTCTCCCTCCTTTTCCTCACACAATACCTTTAGGATGTAAGTCTGCGAGTTTCAATCCCACAAGGTGTTTTAGGGAAAGCACCATGGACACTGGATTCCAAACTCAAAGACAGGGCCCTCCTTGTTTTACTATGTTTTAATTTGTATGTATCTTTGTCTTGAACTTATCTTATGTACAGCGCTACGGAATATGTTGGCGCGTTATAAATAAACGATAATAATAAATAATAATCTTTTTTTTGCTTCTTGTATCCCCTATTTTGATTATACAGTTGTACTTTCTTTATCCCATACATTTTGTCTATATGGTGAAGGGAGGTCTCAATATTATTAATTCTCATTAGATATTTGCTATGTGAGTGATTTCCACAGTATACACAGTTCTTTTACCTGTTGTGCAATCTTATTGGTACTGTTGTGTTCTCTTTACCTTACACCATAAATAAGTGGATATACGCACAGTATGTGATTGCATTCAAGTCCCAGATGGATTCTTATTCTTCTATAGTGGATAATTTGATGATATTCTCTGTTTAGAAATCACATATTTTTATGTCATTTTATGCATCTTTTTATATGCTTCTTGTATCCATTTAGTCATACTTTCTATGTCCCATACATTTAGACCATATGATCGAAAACGTTTCTGAATATTATTAACTAGCGATTGACGGGGCAATAAAATTTTAAGCCATTGGAATGCTGTAAACCTTTTTGTACTCTGAGGACCTTCGGCGCTCATTGCGAGCATCTCCTTTCGTCTACTTTTGCGCCTCTGAGCACATTCGTCACTCATTATAAAGAGAGATATATATTTATCTATATTTAGTTAATCAATAATGAATTAATTGGTAACTTGAATAAATTAATATACTTTACCTATTTGTAATTAATATATCCAGCAATCAATAGCCTGAAGAGCTAACAATCTGTTTATATTTTCCGTCAGCATACAATGTACAGTTTAAGTGTTGGGGACCTGATCATAAAGTGTAATCAATGTCCCAACTGTGCATATAGGCTGCGTGTGCGAGGGGAACCGCTGTTTTAGTTGTGAAAGCGCCATTGTAGATTTGTAATGTTATTAATGTGTTACGCAGCTCACAAGCATTTTCACTCATTTGTAATTTGTGTTTTTTGTGTTTTTTGGATTTTCGCGGTTTGGCCGTTAACCGCGTATTTTTGGTATCTCGTATTTTTTTTCTTCAAAGTCCTGTGTATTGTAATTATTTTTTTCTAAGTCTCGCGTTTGTAAAGTGCTTGGAGGCTAATTCGATCCTGCGTTTACTAAGTGTTTGGTGGCTAAGTCCCGCGTGTTTCATTGCCTTCACTGCTCGCCTCGCTTCACGAGGCAAGGAGGCAATGAGCTGCAAGTTTCATTGCCTTAACAGCTCGATTCGCTACGCGAGGCTCGCAGGCAATGAACGCCTTTGGCGTTCATCGCCTAAGTGCTACACGTTAACGGCTTGCCTCGCTTCGTGAGGCTTGCAAGTGTTGAGCGCCCGCAACGATCATCGCCTAACTCCTACGCACCACGCAAAGCGTGACGACGTCTTGCAGTTTGACAACTATAATATGTGATTTTCATTAGAGACTTTATGTGTGAGTGTTTTCCACAATATACAACAATCTTTTAACTGTTGTTCAATTCCAATAGTATTATTTCCTGCTTGTATAGGGTTAAAGAGAACGCAATAGTATCTGTCAGTTCCAAAGCTGGAACTGTATAGTGGTGATAAATAATAGAGTATCAATCTCAGTTATATATGCTACTAGCAACTTGCCCGTCAAAAATGACGGCAATAAAATGTGAATCCTGGCAATGCTGTTTGCCACACAATGGGAGCCTCTCCCCCTCTACTTTACTGGCCTTGTGAAGAGCGCCTTCGCCAATCATCACGGGCCTCGCAAATGAGTGCAATGAGCGCCTTCCTCTGTTTACTTCCTCCCTTGTGTCACACTTCACCCTCCTCTCCCTCCCTTGTGTCTCCTCCCCTCCTGTGTTTTTACCCCCTCTCCCCCTGTGACTTCCCCCCTGTCCCCCCGTGTCTCTTCCCCACCTCTCCTTCCCCTGTGTCAGTTGCCCCCTCTCTCTCCCCTGTGTCTCTTGCCCCCTCTCCCTCCCCTGTGTCTCTTTCCACCATGTCTCTTCCCCCCTCCCTCGTGTCTGTTCCCCCCATTTCCCTCCATGGTGTCTCTCCCCCCTCCTCTCCCTCCCCTGTGTCTATCCCCCTCCTCTCCCTCCCCTGTGTGTCTACCCGCCTCCTCTCCCACCCTGTGTGCCTCCCCCTCCCCTTTGTCTCTTCCCCTCTCCTCTCCCTCCCCTGTGTGTCTCCCCCTCCTCCTCTGTCTCTTCCCCCTGCTCTCACTCCTTTTTGTCTCTCCCCCCTCTCACTCTCCTGTGTCTCTTCCCCCTCCTCTCACTCCCCTGTGCCTCCCCCCTCCTTTGTGCCTCTCCCCCTCCTCTATGTGTCTACCCCCTCCTCTCCTACCCCTGTGTCTCCCCCGTCCCCTGTGTCTCTCCCCCCTCCTCTCCCTCCCCTATGTGTCTACCCCCTCCTCTCCTACCCCTGTGTCTCCCCTCTCCCCTGTGTCTCTCCCCCCCTCCTCTCACTCCTTTGTGTCTCTTGCCCCTCCTCTTACTCCACTGTGTCTCTTCCCCTCTCCTCTCACTCCTTTGCGTCTCTCCTACCCCCTCCTCTCACTCCCCTGCATCTCTTCCCTCCCTCTCACTCCCCTGTGTCTCTTTCCCCCTCCTCTCACTCCCCTGTGTCTCTCCCCCCTCCTCTGTGTTTCTCCACCTCTCTGTGTCTGTCCCCCTCTCATTCCCATGTGTTTCTCCCCCCCTCTCACTCCTGTGTCTCTCCCCCCCTCCTCTGTGTCTCTCCCCCCTCTCATTCCCCTATGTCTCTCCCCTCCTCCTCTGTGCCTATTCCCCCCTCCCCTGTGTGTCTACCCCCATCCTCTCCCACCCCTGTGTGTCTCCCCCCTCCCCTGTGTCTCTTCCCCCATTGTCTGCCTTCCATGTGTCTTTTCCTCCTCACTCCTTTGTGTCTCTCCCCCTCCGCTCACTCCCCTGTATCTCTCCCCCCTCCTCTCAATCCCCTGTGTCTCCCCCCCCTCCTCTCACTCCTTTGTGTCTCTCTTTCGCCCCTCCTCTCACTCCCCTGTGTCTCCCCCCTCCTCGGTGTCTATCCCCCCTCTCATTCCCCTGTGTTTTTCCCACTCCCCTGTGTGTCTACCCCCCTCCTCTCCCACCCGTGTGTCTCCCCACTCCACTCCATGCCCTGTGTCTCTCCCTCCTCTCCCCTGTGTCTTCCCCCTCCTTCCCTGTGTCTCTCCCTCCTCTCCCCTGTGTCTTCCCCCTCCTTCCCTGTGTCTCTCCCCCCTCCTCTGTGTTTCTCCCCCCTCCGTGTCTCTCCCCCTCTCATTCCCCTGTGTCTCTCCCCCCTCTCACTCCCCTGTGTGTCTTCCCCATCCTCTCACTTCTCTGTGCCTCTCCCTCTCCTCAGTGTCTCTTCCCCCCTCTGTGTCTCTTCCCCCTCCCCTGTGTGTCTACCCCATCCTCTCCCATCCCTGTGTGTATCCCCCCTCCCCTGTGTCTCTTCCCCCCTCGTCTCCCTTCTCTGTGTCTCTCCCCCCTCACTCCTTTTAGTCTCCCCCCTCTCACTCCCCGTGACTCTCCCCCTCCTATCACTCCCCTGTGTCTCCCCCCTCCTCTCACTCATTTGTGACTCTCCTCCCCCCCTCCTCTCACTCCCCTGTGTCTCTTCCCCCTCCTCTGTGGCTCTCCCCCTCTAATTCTCCTGTGTCCCTTCCCTGTGTGTCTACCCCATCCTCTCCCATCCCTGTGTGTATCCCCCCTCCCCTGTGTCTCTTCCCCCCTCGTCTCCCTTCTCTGTGTCTCTCCCCCCTCACTCCTTTTAGTCTCCCCCCTCTCACTCCCCGTGACTCTCCCCCTCCTCTCACTCCCCTGTGTCTCCCCCCTCCTCTCACTCATTTGTGACTCTCCTCCCCCCCTCCTCTCACTCCCCTGTGTCTCTTCCCCCTCCTCTGTGGCTCTCCCCCTCTAATTCTCCTGTGTCCCTTCCCTGTGTGTCTACCCCCCTCTTCTCCCACTCCTGTGTGTCTCCCCCTCCACTGTGTCTCTTCCCCCTCCTCTACCTGCCCTGTGTCTCTCCCCACTCCACTCCCTGCCCTGTGTCTCTTCCCCCTTTCCTCTGTGCCTCCCCCCTCCTTCCCTGTGTGTCTCCCCTGTTCCTGCTCCTGTTGCTGCGCAGTGCGCCTGCGCGGGCTGCCGCGCAGTGCGCCTGCACAGGCCGTCCGATGCGCATGCGTGGGCCGGTGCGCAATGTGCAGTTGTCAAACTGCGATTTGTTGCAAGTGTGACGACGAATCGCAGTTTGACAACTATTATATGTGATAACACTAGCTTATGTTAGCAGATTGTAACCTGATTTAGTACATTTCATAAAACGTATTAGATATAACAATTTTGAAAATTAGGATGCAAAGCAAAAAGGATGAGGTTTCCATGTATGTAGGTGTGCTGTCTGTTAATATCCCAACTAATTCAATAATTTATACAAGCTCTTTTAATAATTCAGTAACATTTTTGGATAAAATCACAGATTAAAATAAAATAAATAAAACTCCCAGAGTGCAGAGACGAACATTAACAGCCTTATTAAATTTTTAGTTAGTGAAGACCTTGCTTTTGGATAGAAGTTCACCAACTAAAAACTTCTGTAAAAAAATATGCTCTGTGCTTATATAGAGAACTTTTTAATTGGCCGAATCGCAATTTAATAAGGCTGTAAGTAACTGGCATATTTCCAATAACTATATATATATATATATATATATATATATATATATGTTATTGGAAATATGCCAGTATTTCTTGGAATTCTAATAAAAAAATATATATGCTATGTGCTTATATAGAACCCTTTTCAATTGGCCGAATCGCAATTTAATAAGGCTGTAAGTAACTGGCATATTTCCAATAACTATATATATATATTTTATTAGAATTCCAAGAAATACAGTTATTACACTGCACTCTGGGAACCTTGGGCGGGACTTGCAAATGTGCCCACAAATGCTTAGGTCTTGTGCATATCTCGCTCTCATTCTCTCTCTCTCTCTTAAGATTAATAAAGACAAATTAATAGCAAAGATTAATAAAGACAAATTGATAGTAAAGGAATAAAGCTTAGTACTTAACAGACTATTGTTTGTGACTCTTTGACCATGTTGTATAAAAAAATTCGACATTGACCAAATCCTTTGGTCAGCCTCTGTGAATGTCCCCCACAACAATGGTGCTGTATAACTGATTATTCTAATAGAATCAGACCTGGGAATTCTTATGCTTTACCGTACAATTATTATTATCGTTAATTTGTAACGCGCCACCATATGCCGTGGGAACATTTCCAACTAATGTCTCAGTATAGGTAGCTAAATCCTTCATAGTTTTGCAGCCTATGCATTCAAGAACCCTTATTCATTACTAACTGGTTGCTCCTTACACTTAAATGTTAAAGAAGATCCTTAAGTGCTGCTTTTGCCTGTAAAGACTGAAGAACTACATGCTGCAAAATCCTATGAAAAATAATCATATTTTGTAAATTTCTATGTATATCTACTGGAGCAAAGTGAGCTCAGGTAGAAAGGTTCCAACTTTAGAGTATATGATGTTCATGCTGCACTAGGCACATTTAGATTTGAGTTCTTGTTACAGCAACTTGAGTCAGGGCTGAGAATGTGTAGCCCTGGGCCTTGCCAGCCTGGGCCGAAATATAATACTATTTCCATGTATGAAATGTGCAATTAATTGTTTGGCAATTAAATATAGCATTAATAATCAAAAAGTACATTCATTATTGCAACCAAGATAGTATCAGCCTTATTAAATTGTGATTCGACCAATTGAAAAGGGCCCTATATAAGCAGAGCATATTTTTTTACAGAAGTTTTTAATTAGTGAACTTCTATCTAAAAGCAAGGTCTCGACTAACTAAAAACTTCTGTAAAAAAAATATGCTCTGTGCTTATATAGAGCCCTTTTCAATTGGCCGAATTGCAATTTAATAAGGCTGTATATTTTCCTATCAATATCTCATTAAGGAAGAAGTGCATGGGATTTCTCAAAATAAACTAAACTGATTGTTATGCAAATGTGGAAGTTGCACTTTATACATAGATCATGCATGATGCATATTGCAAACACACACAGTTAGGTTCCCAGTATGATTGGTGCAATTCAATTAAGAACTAGTATGCAAGCTATCCTGTTATCCCTCCTTTATGTCCGGTAACTAAGGTGTCAGAAAGAAGTCATGAAATATGATATTGAAACCACAGGGACATCTGGGCCCTCTGCATGGTCTGTTGACTCACACGTAATAGATGGCTATTTTGCAGCTTTCAGACAATAGCCATGTCTGCCAATTACAAAGCTGTAAAAGGATAGAGGCCAAGGCCCTCATTCAATTGCGATTTGGCCAATCGAATAGGGCTCTAAAAAAGCACATAGCATATATTTTTTAAAGAAGTTTTTAGTTAGTGAAAACCTTGCTTTTGGATAGATGTTTACTAACTAAAAACTTATTTTTAAAAAATTTGTTATGTGCTTATTTAGACCCCTATTCAATTGGCCAAATTGCAATTGAATGAGGGCCCAAGAGAGCAGGCTTTAGACCCTATGTCTGAGTGACTTGCAATGCTTTGCAAACACATACTTTATACCGTTTTCTCAAGTTTTTCAGTTTTTGTTGGGAGATTCTGAGAAAAAACACCAACAGGTCACCCACAGAAATATTGTACATTAAAATTATCCTGGAGGCATTTTTCTTTATGTGTACCCTTATGAAACAGGACAAATTAGATCAATCATATATTTTGTTTATGAATCAGAATAAGCAAAATAGTATTTTTTGCTTTCAGGTAAAAATTCAAAGTAATATAGTGTTGCATTCTATGAGCATGTTTCACTCTTTAAATCCAAAAAAACTATTACAATTATGTATAAATAATACAAAGATATGAGATTAGTCGACTGATACTAGTAAAATGGCTAATCCAATATTATAAAAATCTACCACATTTTGTCCAGACTTTAGTGAAAAAAAAGACTTATTTTAGAGGCTCTCTGCAACCCTTCATTAGAAAAGGCTAGCAAGGAGACCCAGGAGGGTTCAGTGGCGGCTGGTGACTTTTCAAGTTGGAGGGGCGACAGGGCGAAACATAGCCACTCCCCCTTTTCAAACCACACCCATTTTTATAACTCCTCCCCCTGACGTCATAATGACCTTTATAAGCCCCGCCCAATGACCTTATGATATATTGAAATACATGATCTGCAATGCAGAAATGTCAAGAAGTAAAGTAACAATGTGTTAAATTCATTGGTATACAATATAGATTGAAAAAACTCATGTGACAAGACTACAGCAATATCATAATTGCACCTATACGTATTAACAGAAAAATTAAAGGAGTGACACCTACCATTAGTCGGCTCTTCTTCTCAGGGTATTCACGTTCATTAAGTTGACCAATGAGTAGAAACAAATCTGCAGCCACATAGGGTTTGCACCTGGGGTTGAAAGAAAACAAGCAAATCAATCATACCATTCAAGAACAAAACCATACTTAAAAAAACATTAAACGACCAAGTGTAACCATATAGGCCCCAAACATACCTTAGAAGACCAAGTGTGACTATATAGGCCCCAAACATACCTTAGAAGACCAAGTGTGACTATATAGGCCCCAAACATACCTTAGAAGACCAAGTGTGACTATATAAGCCCCAAACATACCTTAGAAGACCAAGTGTGACTATAGGCCCCAAACATACCTTAGAAGACCAAGTGTGACTATATAGGCCCCAAACATACCTTAGAAGACCAAGTGTGACTATATAAGCCCCAAACATACCTTAGAGGACCAAGTGTGACCATAGGCCCCAAACATACCTTAGAAGACCAAGTGGAACTATATAGGCCCCAAACATACCTTAGAAGACCAAGTGTGACCATATAGGCCTCAAACATACCTTAGAAGACCAAGTGTGACCATAGGCCCCAAACATACCTTAGAAGACCAAGTGTGACCATAGGCCCCAAACATACCTTAGAAGACCAATTGGGACCATATAGGCCCCAACCGCACCTTAAAAACATTAAATAACCAATTTTGACCATATAGGCCCCAACCGCACCTTAAAAACCTTAAATAACAAATTGGGACCATATAGGCCCCAACCGTACCTTAAAAACCTTAAATAACAAATTGGGACCATATAGGCCCCAACCGCCCCTTAAAAACCTTAAATAACAAATTGGGACCATATAGGCCCCAACCGTACCTTAAAAACCTTAAATAACAAATTGGGAACATATAGGCCCCAACCGTACCTTAAAAACCTTAAATAACAAATTGGGACCATATAGGCCCCAACCGCCCCTTAAAAACCTTAAATAACAAATTGGGACCATATAGGCCCCAACCGTACCTTAAAAACCTTAAATAACAAATTGGGACCATATAGGCCCCAACCGTACCTTAAAAACCTTAAATAACAAATTGGGACCATATAGGCCCCAACCGTACCTTAAAAACCTTAAATAACAAATTGGGACCATATAGGCCCCAACCGTACCTTAAAAACCTTAAATAACATATAGGCCCAAAAAAAAAAAAAAAAATATATATAAATATATATATATATATATATATATATATATATATTGATATATATATATATATATATATATATATATATATTGATAGATATATATAAAAATTTATATCAATATATCACAATAAATAAATATATATATATATATATATATATATATATATATATAAAAATTTATATCAATATATCACAATAAATAAATAAATATATATATATATATATATATATATATAAAAATTGATATCAATATATCACAATAAATAAATATATATATATATATATATATATATATATATATCAAATTGATATATATATATATATATATATATATATATATATATATATTTATTTATTATGATATATTGATATTAATTTTTATATATATATATATATATATATATATATCCAAATATATATATATATATATATATATATATATAAAAAATACACATAAATATACATAAACATATACATACAACAATATATATTAATTGATATTTATTATTTGATTAATTGATGTTCTTTATTACTTGGTATATTATATTGTTCATGCATTTCTATTACACTTTATTTGTTATACATATTACAGTGCTATTTTTTGGCTATACATGTTACAGGATATTATCCTGTAACATGTATATCACATAAAATAGCCCTGTAATATGTATAATACATACAGGGTCAAACAAGTTCACACTAACCTTTTTTACCCTTACAGGCTTCCATACCTGCTTGCTGATTTGCTAATTTTTTGAAGACTCTCATTGGTTGAAATCGATGTCAATCAAAAATTTCAGCCAATCAGAGTCCTTCAAAAATTAGTATATATAGCAGACCGTGGGAAAAAAACAATTAATCGCGGGAGGGGCTCCTTGTAGGAGGAGCTCTTTTAGTGTGTTGTTTTTTTTTTTTTAGAGCGTCGTTTTTTTTTTTGTTGAGGCCTCTTTCAATGGGCCAGAATGGATGGATGGACAATGGCTTCAATCAAGATTGGATTATTTTTGATCATTGGCTTCAATCAACATGGATTATTTTATTTTGACCATTGGCTTCAATCAACATGGATTATTTTATTTTGACCATTGGCTTCAATCAACATGGATTATTTTATTTTGACCATTGGCTTCAATCAACATGGATTATTTTATTTGACCATTGGCTTCAATCAACATGGATTATTTATTTTTCATGACTATATCCAGAGAGGACAGAAGGCCAACGCTGGAGGGGTCAATTTTACAGGTAAGTATGTGCTGTTGTTTATTTTATTTTTTATTAATGTTTGTTTAAAGCTGTTTATTTTTGTATAAAATGTGTTACTAACTGTACTAACAATGTGTTAGCATACTGTTTAATTGTAATAATGTTTTTACTGTTTTTTTTTTTTCCCTTCCCTTATTTTTATTTTATCTTTAGAAGTGACAGGCACATATACATGCCTGTTACTTCTAAAAATGGAATAAAAATAGGGGGGGGGGGGTAGGTAGTTGGTTCATCCAGGGTGGGGTCGGTCACGGTCAGGCGCCCATCGGTCGCCCATAGGCCACGACCAGGGGTGGCACAGGCCTCATGGGGGTGAACATCCACCCCCATGTGGCCTGGTCAACCCCGCTCACTGCCCGAATACCCGGGGTAGCATAGGCCGCATCGGGGTGGTGCCGGGGGCCCGGTGGTGATCGGGCCTCGGGGGTGGCATAGGGCGGCAACATGGAGGTCATCAGGGGTGGCACAGGCCTCATCAAGGGGGTGATCCGATCACCCCCATGTGGGCCTGTGCCACCCCGCTCACCACCCGACTACCCCGATCCCGTGATCGGGGTAATCCGGCGGTGGCATGATGGCATAGCTAGGCTAGCATAGGGCAGGCCTGATCGGGGGTGGCACAGGCCACATGGGGGTGATGGCTGGGGTCGTCGGTGGTAGTTGGTGGGTGGCTGGGTAGGTGGCACTGGCAGGCCAGGCAGGCATAGTGGGGGACTGGGGGTAACTGGTCACCCCTAACTTTTATTAGGGGCTACTAGGGGTTTTGGTTTGGCCAGGGGCAGGGCAGGTGCCAGGCAGAGGCAGGTGTAGACTTACTGTGTTAGGCAGGCAGAGCAGATGAGTAGATTCAGCCAGGGAGGTCTCTCAGTCTCAGCGTGACCAGGGTCAGGAAACAGAAAGGGGGAAGGGACAGGGAACTGGTGGTTTTATTGACTGTATCAGTCAATCAAAATGATAACTCGAGGCCCTATTTGCTGGCGGGCGCTCAGGGCTAACGGTCTGGGTGGGTTTAGATTGATCACTTAGTAACTGGACAGCCTTCCATCATTGATTGGTCAATGATGGAAGACTGTCATTTATTAATTGATACATTTATGACCGCCCATGCATATCGTCACTGTGATGGTGGGCGGCATGCATTAACGGTCAGGGGCCAGGCCAGGACTCATTGAAGAGAGAGAAGAGTCTAAAGGTTAGTGTACACAGTGTATAACTATTGTAATTTGATCACACAGGGTGCAGGCAGGGGGCTATATAGATACACAGCATTAGTTAATGTAGCGCAAGGGTTATTTTAAAGTGACAGTGTCCCTTTACTAACTTTACTTCATTTTTAATACTATTTAGACTTGAAATGATGATGTACACCTTATATTTATTTGTTTTTGGGTTATACTAATACATTGTTGTGTTTTTTTTATTGCAGGGTGAAGAAAATATTTGGGGGGGCGTTTGCCCTGACGCCCCAATGGACGGGCCGCCCCTGGGAGGGTTACTTTTTGCTATGAGCCGGTAGAGCATGTGCAACCCCCAGCTGCTTTACAGTAACGGACAGGCAGAATTAACAAAATTAAATTAAATTACCGGTAATTACAAAACATGAATTTCAATGCATACAATTTCACATTGTGTTTTATGTTAATAAATGATTTATAAAAATTCCAAGCATTTACAAAAATGTTTATTTTGCCCAATACTTGACAAGCAATAGAATCCAAAACATATATTATCATCAAATAACACTTTGTTCTCCCACCATTTATAATTTATACCAAATAAAACAATGTTATCTTGTGTAATCTTGTGTACTTTGGAAAATTGTATGTGCTGCTAGTGACAGAAGGCCACCAACACCACTGCCTTGATAAATGGCTAAGCTTTGGAGAAGCATGAGTATGCGGACTAAGCCCCAATGGAAACGTCATTCAGTATTTGGCAATTGTTGGGTAACAGGCAACCCAAAAGCTGTATATAACCCTGAAAGGCCCTCCAAGCAGTCCCCAACTTTTTATTTTGAGTAAAAAATTATGTACATTCATTATTGTCTTTGACCCACAAAATTCTTCCATTCATTCTCCATTCTGCTTTACACGTTATTTTTTTCCCTTTTTCTTTTTTTCCCAATTTTTGTTCACATCAAAAAAAAGATACTTTTATTGTATCTCCCTTTCGATGGCTCAGTGGTTGCATATGTGGCCCTACGAATGAAACTGTTTTGCCCCTTGTTGGGATTTAACATGTGGTTATCTTTTAATGTTACCCCAATTGTGAATGCAAAAAAAAAAAAATACACCTTTATGTACACATGTACAGTTACCAGGAGACACAGTCTTTATTGGATTAGAAGGATTAATGATTCAGGCCAAATGACTACTTATTCCTTGATTGTAGTGTTATTAATACTCGCAATGAGTAGCAGGTTTACAAGGGAAAGCCATTTGTATTGAACAATTCATTGTTACAAGAAAACAGGGGAAACCTTTCAACTCTAGATATTGGGTGGTGATCCACCTGATCATCAGCCCCTTTATTACATTCATCTAATATGATGTTCATTATAATTATTCTAACACAAGTTGTGGGTTCTATTATAATTAAAATCACAGTTCTAATGGTATATTAAGTTAGGAAATAAAAATCTGTGATTTCAATTATTGTAAAGTAGAGGTGATTGGACAATGTGGTACCTCTTGCACCTGAAATGTCATTCCTAAAATGAGTAAAGCTTAGCAAATAAGAAATGTCTGAATCCACCTGCCCTACTTTCAGAATTCTGTAGACAATATTTATATACATTATGGATAGCTGGAGCAGACGTGTCATTAGAGGTACCAGAGGTACTGGTGCATGGGGCTCCATATTGGTGTGGGCATATGTCAACATATGATAATAGTGTGTAAAGAATGAATGAATTTTTTTTTTACTATTAAGCCATTATTTGTTACATTATAGTAATGCTATTGTGTATACACTTATCTTAATACATGAAACACTTATGGATTAGCTGTTGTATGTCTAATTTACTATATGTGTTTATGTTTCATTGTGTATATCTGGCTTGTTTCATTGTGTGCAACATAAAAGGTGTGGCTGTACATTTGTATGTGTATCACTGTATGATGCAATTTAGAATGCGCCTGTGAATCCTAAAGTGTGTAGTCGGGGAGCCCTCGCAGTTACATTTGCACTGGGCCACAAGTTTTCTGATGAAGCCCCCCAGCTGCATTCTTCACAAGCAAGCTGGTAAATGATCCATCTCAGTATTCCTCTGAATTCTCAGTTGACAATATTTACTTTGTGCTATCGGGGTATGCACAAATTAGAACATATCTGTGTGGCTATAGTGTAGTCAATTTACTGGAAGACAGCAGCTTGCAGATTTCCTACTTATGACCTGACAAGGCTCCAATTGTGTTACACACAGACTTAAGCTTCACTGAGCTAAGTGTGTTGGATGGAACAAGGCAGGAGAGCTCCTCGCTCTGCTGCTTCATCATAATTCTTACCTTATATAATAGAAATTGCTGTGGTGAGCATCGCAGCTTCAAGTAAGCTACAATATTGAACATTGTGTTTCATTTGTGTTCTTGTTACTTTACATTTAAAAAAATTAAGGAAGTGTTTAATTTTTAGTGAAACACTTATACTTGATACAATCAGCAGCATCTACTTGGAAATATAAATATACTAGCGACTTGCCCGTCAAAAATTACGGCAATAAAATTTGAAGCCTGGCAATGCCGTTTGCCACACAATGCAAAGTTCTCCCCCCTCTAATTGCGGGCCTCGCCAACCTACAACTTTCATGGCCCTCAATGAGCCCCGAAGGTGCACATTGCAAGCCTCTCCCCCTCTACTTTCTCGCGGGCCTCGCGATGAGCGCCTTTGGTGCTCATCATGAACCCTGCAATGAGTGGCTGTCATGAACGATTTGGGGCCATGATGGGACCCCTTGCAACCCACAAGTAACTCTGCTATTTGGAATGCTGGCACTCTGGGTGTTAATGTCAAGAACTATTACAACGGACCTGAAACTTGTTGTTGGGGACTGAACTACAATAATTCATTTGGTGGTTACTAGATCATGTTATATGCACTGTAATAATGCATCTGTGATAGAAGTAGGTCCTAGGATGCTAGAATTATCTAAAAAAATACTGTAGTCACTTATGTGACAAATAATTATTCTTCTATGAATCTTTATGGCTGTAGCGGAACCCATCACTGTTTTACCCTGTTTTATGATTATTCTTGGTTAAAATATGATCCTACAATATGTATGCTGGTTGATGCTCTGCAGAATATTAGCCAGACTTTTGCAGACCTAGGCTAATAGATAATCCTATTACAGAGATTCAAGAGATAAGAAAGTTGTAAAGGATCCTTGCATTTTCCAAAGTGTTTTAATTCTCTGATAAGAACAAAGAGGTGTAATTGAATCAGTGTCTGATTGTATCAAAGTTGCCAGGGAGGTGTGACCCCCCTATTGTTCTCTTTATGTGTATTGTGTCTAGCCAAATATGGGCATGTGTATTGACTGTGGCCAAAGAGATGTATATATAGTTCTACAATAACAAAATAAAGTCAGTATTCATTTGACTCCCAAATTGTGTGTCGTCCAATATGGGAGGTCGGGGATGGTGAAACTGTAGTGCCTCGTGGGTATTTTATCGTATACCAGCGGAGATTTTGGACTGCGTGTCCCAGCTCCGTTACATTTGTTGGCAAGTGGTGGAATTGTTCCCACGGTCAGAAGGACAGCTACAGGAGACACCATTCCGTGGAATACAAATTGAGGGCAACGCTAGTATCCGTACAGCGCCCCTGGCTACAGCAGGATGGAACCGGCTAGTTTTCGGACAGCGTTCCATGATGAGGATGAGAAGGAGGCCGCAGACTACAGGGAAACAGACAGAAAGGAAATCTGGTATGATGCCCTGCAAGATGCCCAATGGCGGCGAGGTGAGAGTCTCCCCAGTGATGAGCAGCGGCTACAGAAGCGTGTGGCGATGCGGATGTATCTATTGGGAGAGCAGCCCCTGGATGAGTGGGTGACAAGACTAGAGACCCTGGTATGGCGAGAGATCTGGCTAGACAACGCATACCAGGCCCTCTGGTGGTATACCGTTCGACTTACCCCCTGGACGGCTGAACACGACTTACCGGAGGGGGATGATTATGATGGCCCGGGTTTATTATGGGATGCCTTGGAGGACGATATTGATCTTGGCAGCACGGAGGGGTCTAGGTTTTGGGACATCTATGACTACCGGATGGGCATGTATGTCTGGGATGACGAAGGCGAGGTGAGCAAAGACATGACCCACCTGGTAACGAGAGAGTGGGAGCTGGAGCAGGACTACCAACACCTGCTCAGCCTTGTGCAGCCCCAACCTACTCGACAAGCAGAACCAGACTTCATTGACTGGTCCTGGGATGACCTCCAGATGGCAGGTAGAGATGGGACCGAGGTCTCTCTACCGGCCCTACAGGGGGCAGAAGGTGTCGTCCTTCCCCCCCAGCGGCAGTGTGAACCCCAGGGGGCAGAAGGTGTCGTCCTTTCCCCCCAGCGGCAGTGTGAACCCCAGGGGGCAGAAGGTGTCGTCCTTCCCCCTCAGCGGCAGTGTGAACCCCAGGGGGCAGAAGGTGCCGTCCTTTCCCCCCAGCGGCAGTGGGAACCCCAGGGGGCAGAAGGTGTCGTCCTTCCCCCTCAGCGGCAGTGTGAACCCCAGGGGGCAGAAGGTGTCGTCCTTTCCCCCCAGCGGCAGTGTGAACCCCAGGGGGCAGAAGGTGTCGTCCTTTCCCCCCAGCGGCAGTGTGAACCCCAGGGGGCAGAAGGTGTCGTCCTTCCCCCCCAGCGGCAGTGTGAACCCCAGGGGGCAGAAGGTGTCGTCCTTTCCCCCCAGCGGCAGTGTGTACCCCAGGGAGCAGAAGGTGTCGACCTTCCTCCACAGCGGCAGTGTGAACCCCAGGGGGCAGAAGGTGTCGTCCTTCCCCCTCAGTGGCAGTGTGAACCCCAGGGGGCAGAAGGTGTCGTCCTTCCCCCCCAGCGGCAGTGTGTACCCCAGGGAGCAGAAGGTGTCGACCTTCCTCCACAGCGTCAGTGGGTACTCCAGGGGGCCAAAGGTGTCGTCCTTCCCCCCCAGTGGCAGTGTGAAACACAGGGGGCAGAAGGTGTCATCCTTCCCCCCCAGCGACAGTTTACCCTAACCAGGGGAGACACCAATCTCCCAGACGGCGCAGATGGGACCGTGGTCTCTGCGCCCACAGCTTGTCCAGATCCCCAACTACCGTCACTGGGACAACCGGAGGAGGGGGTAAGTACAAACTCCCCTCCCCAGCTAACTTCTAATGTGGCCCCAGGGTTAACAGAGGAAATGTTAACCCCCACTGACCCCCACGTTTCCCTGGCTATTGAGCCGCAATATGTCCCAAGTACCCCAGCAGAAGAGCTGACAGCGGGGCAGAGTGCAGTCGGCCTCTGCCCTCCCTTTGTCCCTGGTACAGAGCAGGAGGTCCTGCAGGTTATACCAGCAGAAGAGCTGGCATCAGGGCAGAGTGCCGCGGGCCTCTGCCCCTCAAGTCCCCTCAGCGTGTTGCACCATCACCCCAGCGAAATATCCAGGTGCCTGGTTAGACTTCCCCCCAAAGGGGAGATGTGTGACGAAGTGCCCTTCGCCACTTTGGCTTGGAGAGGACTGTTTGCCAGCCTCCTGCCCTGCGACTATGGCCCTGGTACATATTGCCCTTTGGAACCAGTGTTCGGCCATACCAGAGTGTAAGTCACTCATTCTGGCCCTTTACATACAGGGGGGTCATTCTGTACTTGCCCTGTGGGAGCGGTGATACCCCAGATAGCTATGCCATGGAGCCCATTCATATGATGAAAGACTATGGGAAAGACTTTAGCTACATGGCAATTGAACTGTGTGAAGAGGATCTGAGAGCTATTCGGTGGTTTTGTGCGCTCAGATCCCAGCTATCTGGGGATATGGGAAATGTGAGTAAATGTGAATTGCAGTAATGCTAATGGGTTGTCAAACTAGAGAATTGACCAACAAATACTTTTGTCCGGACATCCCCAGGCCGATCCGTTGGGATCAGACCGTGTATGCCGGCTTATGGTCACGGGGGAGGTGTGTAGCGGAACCCATCACTGTTTTACCCTGTTTTATGATTATTCTTGGTTAAAATATGATCCTACAATATGTATGCTGGTTGATGCTCTGCAGAATATTAGCCAGACTTTTGCAGACCTAGGCTAATAGATAATCCTATTACAGAGATTCAAGAGATAAGAAAGTTGTAAAGGATCCTTGCATTTTCCAAAGTGTTTTAATTCTCTGATAAGAACAAAGAGGTGTAATTGAATCAGTGTCTGATTGTATCAAAGTTGCCAGGGAGGTGTGACCCCCCTATTGTTCTCTTTATGTGTATTGTGTCTAGCCAAATATGGGCATGTGTATTGACTGTGGCCAAAGAGATGTATATATAGTTCTACAATAACAAAATAAAGTCAGTATTCATTTGACTCCCAAATTGTGTGTCGTCCAATATGGGAGGTCGGGGATGGTGAAACTGTAGTGCCTCGTGGGTATTTTATCGTATACCAGCGGAGATTTTGGACTGCGTGTCCCAGCTCCGTTACAATGGCCCTGCAGTCGGCCACGTGTGAAGGCTCTGGCTTTATTCATGAAAGGGGGAACTAGTTTTATGGCTCTGTAAGAGGAGAAAAAAAAGTGTAATTAGAAGAAAGCCAGATGCCTCTATACATCTGGAAAGCATGTGAGTGAGGGGGGATAGCAAGCTAGGAGGATGGGCTAGAACTGGGGAATGTCTTTGGTGTTTTGTGTAATTTTTCTGTGTTGATATATCTCTGTAACAATAAAGAAGTGGCCAGTCTGACTTTGGACACACTAAACACAGGTGGTGTCAGAGTCTGCTTGTACTAATCCAAGGTACATGGTGTGTGATTCTTAGATCCTAAGAATAGGGGTCTGAGGTGCCTGTCTCTGCAGTAATGATGCTGTCATCTGAAGTGTCTGCTGGTGTTGAGATCTGAACAAAAAGTTGCGACCGTAGAGAGAGAGAGATTTGGGGTGAGCGTGGTCCCCCAAAGCTGCCAGTCGTGACAGTGGCTCTGCCTCATTGCAGGGGTTGGCCAACCCACAACTTTCAGGCCTCGCAATTAGCACCTTCGGTGCTCATCGCGAGCTCCGCAATGAGCCCCTTTGGCACTCATTGCGAGCCTCTCCTTACTCTCTCCCTCCCTTGTCTCTTTGCCATCTCTCCCTTCCTGTTTTTTCCCCCCTTATCTCCCTCCCTGTGTCTTTTTCCCCCTTCTCTCACCAGTGTCGCTTCCCACCCCACTCCCTCCCTTGTGTCTCTTTACACCATCTACCACCCTCTCTCACCCCTGTGTCCCTTCTCGCCCCACTCCCTCCCCTGTGTCTATTTCCACCCTATCCCCCCTCTCCCTTTCTCCCCTCTGTGGTCCTGTTTGCATTTACAGGTGTGAAACCATTTGTGGGCTTGGAGAATTCAACCAGTTAAATATCAAACTAGCTTTCAACCTCACTTACAGACCCCCTGTGCTGTGTGTGAGGTTGTAAGTTAATTTTTTTTATGGTTTGGTGTCTTTTGGCAGTCTCCCAATGGCTTTTGAGTAACAGGCTTGAAAAAAATGGCAGCCGTTAAATCCGTCATTTTTTTTAAGCCTGTAACTCGTAAGTTATTTTGAGCCTCAAGCTAGTCACGTACGGCTCTCTACAGGCCTTGTCTCTCTCTCTCTCTGTTTTGTGTGTCTCGCTCTTATTTCTTTCTCTCTGACCTGTCTCTCTCGCTCCTGGTGCACTCTCTCTCTCTCTCTGTATGTCCTTGCTCTCTCTGCACTTTCCCTTTCTGTGCGCTCTCTTTCTCTGTGAGCTCTTTCTGTGCACTCTCTCTCTCTGTGCTCTTTGCATGCTCTCTGTGTGCGCTTTCTGTCTGTGCACTCTCTCTCTCTGTGCTTTCTGTCTGTGCACTCTCTCACTCTGTGTGCTCTCTCTCTCTGTGTGCTCTCTCTCTCTCTGTGCGCGGTCTGTGTGCACTCTCTAACTCTGTACCCCCCTATCTCTGTGTCAATCTCTGTGCATTCTCTCTTTCTGCGCGCTCCCTCTCTCTCATTGTGCGCTCTCTCTGTCTGTCTGCGCTCTCTCTCTCTCTGTTTGTGTGGGCTCTGTCTATATGCACTCGCTCTCTTTGTACCCTCCCTCTCTTTGTT